>OY720216.1:21963804-21966304 GCA_963082605.1 Rhodophaea formosa | reverse complement strand
CTAACCTAACCTAACCTAACCTAACCTAACCTAACCTAACCTAACCTAACCTAACCTAACCTAACCTAACCTAACCTAACCTAACCTAACCTAACCTAACCTAACCTAACCTAACCTAACCTAACCTAACCTAACCTAACCTAACCTAACCTAACCTAACCTAACCTAACCTAACCTAACCTAACCTAACCTAACCTAACCTAACCTAACCTAACCTAACCTAACCTAACCTAACCTAACCTAACCTAACCTAACCTAACCTAACCTAACCTAACCTAACCTAACCTAACCTAACCTAACCTAACCTAACCTAACCTAACCTAACCTAACCTAACCTAACCTAACCTAACCTAACCTAACCTAACCTAACCTAACCTAACCTAACCTAACCTAACCTAACCTAACCTAACCTAACCTAACCTAACCTAACCTAACCTAACCTAACCTAACCTAACCTAACCTAACCTAACCTAACCTAACCTAACCTAACCTAACCTAACCTAACCTAACCTAACCTAACCTAACCTAACCTAACCTAACCTAACCTAACCTAACCTAACCTAACCTAACCTAACCTAACCTAACCTAACCTAACCTAACCTAACCTAACCTAACCTAACCTAACCTAACCTAACCTAACCTAACCTAACCTAACCTAACCTAACCTAACCTAACCTAACCTAACCTAACCTAACCTAACCTAACCTAACCTAACCTAACCTAACCTAACCTAACCTAACCTAACCTAACCTAACCTAACCTAACCTAACCTAACCTAACCTAACCTAACCTAACCTAACCTAACCT
The DNA here is from genome assembly GCA_963082605.1 of Rhodophaea formosa. Classification (NCBI taxonomy): domain Eukaryota; kingdom Metazoa; phylum Arthropoda; class Insecta; order Lepidoptera; family Pyralidae; genus Rhodophaea; species Rhodophaea formosa. Next base: position 21,965,497 of record OY720216.1, on the reverse strand, counting down.
AACCTAACCTAACCTAACCTAACCTAACCTAACCTAACCTAACCTAACCTAACCTAACCTAACCTAACCTAACCTAACCTAACCTAACCTAACCTAACCTAACCTAACCTAACCTAACCTAACCTAACCTAACCTAACCTAACCTAACCTAACCTAACCTAACCTAACCTAACCTAACCTAACCTAACCTAACCTAACCTAACCTAACCTAACCTAACCTAACCTAACCTAACCTAACCTAACCTAACCTAACCTAACCTAACCTAACCTAACCTAACCTAACCTAACCTAACCTAACCTAACCTAACCTAACCTAACCTAACCTAACCTAACCTAACCTAACCTAACCTAACCTAACCTAACCTAACCTAACCTAACCTAACCTAACCTAACCTAACCTAACCTAACCTAACCTAACCTAACCTAACCTAACCTAACCTAACCTAACCTAACCTAACCTAACCTAACCTAACCTAACCTAACCTAACCTAACCTAACCTAACCTAACCTAACCTAACCTAACCTAACCTAACCTAACCTAACCTAACCTAACCTAACCTAACCTAACCTAACCTAACCTAACCTAACCTAACCTAACCTAACCTAACCTAACCTAACCTAACCTAACCTAACCTAACCTAACCTAACCTAACCTAACCTAACCTAACCTAACCTAACCTAACCTAACCTAACCTAACCTAACCTAACCTAACCTAACCTAACCTAACCTAACCTAACCTAACCTAACCTAACCTAACCTAACCTAACCTAACCTAACCTAACCTAACCTAACCTAACCTAACCTAACCTAACCTAACCTAACCTAACCTAACCTAACCTAACCTAACCTAACCTAACCTAACCTAACCTAACCTAACCTAACCTAACCTAACCTAACCTAACCTAACCTAACCTAACCTAACCTAACCTAACCTAACCTAACCTAACCTAACCTAACCTAACCTAACCTAACCTAACCTAACCTAACCTAACCTAACCTAACCTAACCTAACCTAACCTAACCTAACCTAACCTAACCTAACCTAACCTAACCTAACCTAACCTAACCTAACCTAACCTAACCTAACCTAACCTAACCTAACCTAACCTAACCTAACCTAACCTAACCTAACCTAACCTAACCTAACCTAACCTAACCTAACCTAACCTAACCTAACCTAACCTAACCTAACCTAACCTAACCTAACCTAACCTAACCTAACCTAACCTAACCTAACCTAACCTAACCTAACCTAACCTAACCTAACCTAACCTAACCTAACCTAACCTAACCTAACCTAACCTAACCTAACCTAACCTAACCTAACCTAACCTAACCTAACCTAACCTAACCTAACCTAACCTAACCTAACCTAACCTAACCTAACCTAACCTAACCTAACCTAACCTAACCTAACCTAACCTAACCTAACCTCTAACCTAACCTAACCTAACCTAACCTAACCTAACCTAACCTAACCTAACCTAACCTAACCTAACCTAACCTAACCTAACCTAACCTAACCTAACCTAACCTAACCTAACCTAACCTAACCTAACCTAACCTAACCTAACCTAACCTAACCTAACCTAACCTAACCTAACCTAACCTAACCTAACCTAACCTAACCTAACCTAACCTAACCTAACCTAACCTAACCTAACCTAACCTAACCTAACCTAACCTAACCTA
>OY720216.1:21948804-21953804 GCA_963082605.1 Rhodophaea formosa | reverse complement strand
TGTGTAATATCCCAACCTGTAAGAAAGTAAAATAAAAGAAAACAAAAAGATAGATAGATAGCGTAGCAAATAGATGGGAATCCCACCCATAAAAGTAAGAAAGATGCATGAAAGAAAGAAACCGTATGTAGAATAAAAGTACGAGAGGCATACTAGATAGAACTGGAATGAAAGTTGGAAGTTAGAATAGACTCCGATAACGTTGGAGGTAGAAGTAAAAAAAAAAAAAAAAAAAAAAAAAAAAAAAAAAAAAAAAAAAACCTAACCTAACCTAACCTAACCTAACCTAACCTAACCTAACCTAACCTAACCTAACCTAACCTAACCTAACCTAACCTAACCTAACCTAACCTTAACCTAACCTAACCTAACCTAACCTAACCTAACCTAACCTAACCTAACCTAACCTAACCTAACCTAACCTAACCTAACCTAACCTAACCTAACCTAACCTAACCTAACCTAACCTAACCTAACCTAACCTAACCTAACCTAACCTAACCTAACCTAACCTAACCTAACCTAACCTAACCTAACCTAACCTAACCTAACCTAACCTAACCTAACCTAACCTAACCTAACCTAACCTAACCTAACCTAACCTAACCTAACCTAACCTAACCTAACCTAACCTAACCTAACCTAACCTAACCTAACCTAACCTAACCACGAAATTTTTGCTCTCAATAGTTGAATATAGTCCTGTTCTTGCATACTAATTTGCTTTTTGGTACCTTAATAAGTATAATACAGTCGTTTCCAGCCAGTTTTGTATAAGAGATTTCACTCAGAAATACCTTATTTTCTAATTTGATAAATTCTATCCAATTTTACACCTGTTTTTGGCTCCTTGTACTTTTATCTTCGTTTCTTTGCATCCTGAAACTATTGTTTCACCTTCGTTTCACTGTTCCGCGTCGATTAGCATCGATTCCCGCCGCAAATCGGCAAAAAATCGCCCTCCCACCCACCCTTATTTCATCGCTAAGGTAGACTTTTCACTAGGCGAAAATACTGAAAATGGTTTTATCCCGTTCGCCGGTCCGTAAGGGGCCGGGGACGAGTCAACAGTCCCCTAGGAGTGCCACGGGACTATCTCCGGCAGCGACAACCATAGGAAATTCTTATACTACACCGGAAGCCGCGTCTGCGTTGGCTTCGGATGCGACAACTGGCGCGAGGCCCAAGAACAAGTCCGCTGATACTCCTGAGCTGCCGGCGAGGTCGGAGCAAGTGGAGAATATAGAAACACTTGCTGTGCAGGCAACGGCGGAACGAAACCCGTCTCCCAAAGTGGATCAAAAGAAGGAGAAAAGCAAGATAGAGCTAGCAAGGACCTATCTTACAAGGATTAAAATTAACATAAACGCCTCAAGAAATCTGAAAGGCGAGATAAAGGACGCAGTACTTGAAGCGCATGATAAGCTCTCTAAGATCATGAAGGAAATAGAGATAGAATTAAGAGGGCGTGGACAGTGTAAAGAAAACACGCCATCCCCACCCCCAGCCAACTTAGACCAACCGTCGGCTGCTGTTCATCTGGAGGAACAAACAAGGCTTCTCCAGGAGAACAGCAGAAAGATGGATGAACTTAAAGAAGTGGTGGAGAAACAAGCAGAAAAGCTGAACAAATGAAAATTGCTGCGGAAAAAGCGGCAACAACTTATGCCAGCGCAACGGCGGCTACATACGCTAACTTAGCAGCCGCACCAAACCCGGCCATAACACAATTGAAACAGCGTGGGACACTACATTCAGTAGTAATCTCCTCTGAAGACGAGACTGAAACGGGGGAACAGATTTTGTCTAAGGTGAGAGAAGCAGTCGACGCAAAGGAAGGCTGGGTCACGGTAGAGAAAGTGCATAAGGCAAAGGATCGCAAGGTAATAATGAGCTGCAAGACTGAAGGGGAAAAAAGAAAGATAAAAGAGAGACTACAGAGCTCCAACAAAAGACTAGTGGTCGAAGAAGTAAAAAACAAGGATCCTCTCATCATTATGAAGGATGTACTCGCTGCACATACGGATGAGGAAGTACTCAAAGCAGTGGCGAAACAAAATAAGGATATATTCCATGGCCTCAATGAAGAGGAAAATCGTATTGGAATAAGATACAGGAAGAGAGCACGAAATCCTCACAATTGCCACATAGTACTTAGCTCCTCTCCAAAGATATGGCAGAGAGTAACGGAAAAAGGCCACCTTCGTGTGGACCTCCAGATTGTGCAGGCGGACGACCAATCACCGCTGCTTCAATGCTCGCGCTGCCTTGAGTTTGGCCACAGCAAGCGACATTGCAAGGAATCTCAGGACTTGTGCAGCCACTGTGGAGAAGCCCATGTAAGGGACGAGTGTCCAGACTGGCGCGCCGGCGGAGTGCCCGCCTGCAGGAACTGCAAAATAGCGGGAATGACCCAGACGGAACATAATACGTTCCACAGAGAGTGCCCGATAAGGAAGAGATGGGACACCATAGCAAGGTCAATGGTGGCCTATTGCTAAGGATGTTCCAGGCCCAAATACCCCCTACCATGTGGTACAAGCAAATCTGAAAAAGAAAAAACTGGCAACCAGCGAAGTATTCATAGAGGCAGCAAAAAACAAGGCCATGGCAGTACTCATACAAGAGCCTTATGTGGGTAACTCAAAATGCATGCGAAGTCAGAAGGGAGTCAGATTATACCAGGCCTTGAGGAACGGTGACGACACAGTCAGAGCAGCAATCGCCATAATGGACCCCAATATAAACGTCATACAACATCCTGACTTAACGACTGAAGATGTGGTCACAGTGGAACTCCAAACAAAGGCCTGGAAACTAACACTAGTCTCCTTCTACTTCGACTCTACCAAGCCTCTAGAGCCTTATATAGAGCAGTTAAATAAAATTTTAAACCAACTAAAGCCCAAAAATGTAATAATAGGTGGAGACGCAAATGCTAAAAACACGTGGTGGGGGAGTCCTAAAAATGAACCCAGAGGAGACGAACTAGTGGGGGCCCTACATGAAATGGGGTTACATATACTAAACACAGGTAACATTCCTACCTTTGATACCATTAGGGGGGGGAAAAGGTATCAAAGCTATGTTGACGTCACGGCATGCTCAACGGAAATACTGGGTCACATTACGGACTGGAAAGTGGCAGAAAACCTGACAAGCTCGGACCACAACTCAATAACATTTAATGTAGGAATACAAAAATCAAAAGGCATGCAAATAGAAAGAACAACGCGCATATATAACACAAAAAAAGCTGATTGGGATCAATTTCGACAGAAACTGGCCCAATTAAAACTAGTGCATAACATGAACAAAGAAGCAATAGATAAAATAACAAACAAAAAAGATATAGAGGAATTCGTAATTAAATTAAATAAAATAATCACAGAAGCATGCAATGATTCTATCCCAAAAAAGAAAAATAAACAAAATGTTAACATACCTTGGTGGAATGAAGAGCTCGCCAGAATGAAAGCTGAAGTGGCGACCAGAAAAAACAGAATCCGAAATGCAGCACCGGTTCGTAGAGCAGCCGTCGTTGAAGAGTACCTGCAACACAAAGAAAAATATGAATTAGCAGCGATGAAAGCCCAAACAGAAAGTTGGAAAACATTTTGTGAGAAACAGGAAAGGGAAAGCGTCTGGGACGGAATATATAGGGTCATTTCCCGAACAACCACTAGAGAAGAAGATATACCACTGGAAAAGGATGGGAAAACTCTAGACGGAAAAGGATCAGCGGAATATCTAGCGGAGACATTTTACTCGGGAGACCTCACGGAAAGCGACAACTTGCTCCATAAAAATATAAGAGAAAGAGCAAAAAACGTGAATGATAGCGAACATAACGAAATATGCGACCCACCATTCACTGTATCGGAGCTCATAACAGCAAGCAAGTCCTTCAACCCCAAAAAGGCTCCCGGGGTGGATGGATTCACCGCGGATATCTGCCTCACCGCAATCCAGGATGACCCAAATTTCTTTCTGGCTCTTATGAACAAGTGTCTTGATCTACACTACTTCCCTGACCTGTGGAAAGAAGCAACCACAATAATGTTAAGGAAACCCAACAAGGACAATTACAGGGCGCCAAAGTCCTACAGGCCCATTGGATTATTACCGGTGTTGGGAAAAATTTTGGAGAAAATGCTTGTTGCTCGCCTAAAATACCATCTGTTGCCGAAATTTAGTAATCGTCAGTACGGATTTATGCCTCAAAAGAGCACGGAAGACTCCCTCTATATCCTAATGGAGCATATCAAAGCAAAACTCGTGCAGAAGAAAATAATAACCATAGTTTCGTTGGATATAGAGGGAGCTTTTGACAACGCATGGTGGCCTAAAATAAAAATCCGGCTGGCAGAGGAAAAGTGCCCTCTTAATTTAAGGAGGATCATTGACAGTTACCTCACCAACAGGAGAGTAACGGTAAAATACGGCGGAGCAACAGCCACCAAAAACACTGAAAAAGGTTGTGTTCAAGGGTCCATTGCAGGCCCTATACTGTGGAACCTCCTGATCGACCCGCTACTGAGAGAGTTAGAAGAAAAGGGAGTCTACTGCCAAGCATTCGCCGACGATATAGTGGTTGTGCTGGACGGAGACACAGCCTTGGACATAGAGGCACAGGCAGCAAGCACTCTCACCCATGTTGGGGCGTGGGGTGAATGTAACAAGCTCAACTTCGCCGCACAAAAAACCAAAGCGATGGTGGTAACACGGAAGCTGAAGTACGATACACCGCGCCTCAGCATGGGGGGTACGGCCATTTGCATGGCAGAGGAGTTGAAGTTGTTGGGGGTTACTATAGACGCCAAACTGACCTTCAACACTCATGTCACAAACGTGTGCAAGAAAGCCATAGGAGTATATAAAATATTATCCAGAGCTGCTAAAGTGAACTGGGGACTAAACCCCGAAGTCACCAGAACTATTTACTCAGCGGCAGTAGAGCCAATCATATTGTATGCGGCAAGCGTATGGGCGCCCGCGGT
>OY720216.1:21933804-21943804 GCA_963082605.1 Rhodophaea formosa | reverse complement strand
CTAACCTAACCTAACCTAACCTAACCTAACCTAACCTAACCTAACCTAACCTAACCTAACCTAACCTAACCTAACCTAACCTAACCTAACCTAACCTAACCTAACCTAACCTAACCTAACCTAACCTAACCTAACCTAACCTAACCTAACCTAACCTAACCTAACCTAACCTAACCTAACCTAACCTAACCTAACCTAACCTAACCTAACCTAACCTAACCTAACCTAACCTAACCTAACCTAACCTAACCTAACCTAACCTAACCTAACCTAACCTAACCTAACCTAACCTAACCTAACCTAACCTAACCTAACCTAACCTAACCTAACCTAACCTAACCTAACCTAACCTAACCTAACCTAACCTAACCTAACCTAACCTAACCTAACCTAACCTAACCTAACCTAACCTAACCTAACCTAACCTAACCTAACCTAACCTAACCTAACCTAACCTAACCTAACCTAACCTAACCTAACCTAACCTAACCTAACCTAACCTAACCTAACCTAACCTAACCTAACCTAACCTAACCTAACCTAACCTAACCTAACCTAACCTAACCTAACCTAACCTAACCTAACCTAACCTAACCTAACCTAACCTAACCTAACCTAACCTAACCTAACCTAACCTAACCTAACCTAACCTAACCTAACCTAACCTAACCTAACCTAACCTAACCTAACCTAACCTAACCTAACCTAACCTAACCTAACCTAACCTAACCTAACCTAACCTAACCTAACCTAACCTAACCTAACCTAACCTAACCTAACCTAACCTAACCTAACCTAACCTAACCTAACCTAACCTAACCTAACCTAACCTAACCTAACCTAACCTAACCTAACCTAACCTAACCTAACCTAACCTAACCTAACCTAACCTAACCTAACCTAACCTAACCTAACCTAACCTAACCTAACCTAACCTAACCTAACCTAACCTAACCTAACCTAACCTAACCTAACCTAACCTAACCTAACCTAACCTAACCTAACCTAACCTAACCTAACCTAACCTAACCTAACCTAACCTAACCTAACCTAACCTAACCTAACCTAACCTAACCTAACCTAACCTAACCTAACCTAACCTAACCTAACCTAACCTAACCTAACCTAACCTAACCTAACCTAACCTAACCTAACCTAACCTAACCTAACCTAACCTAACCTAACCTAACCTAACCTAACCTAACCTAACCTAACCTAACCTAACCTAACCTAACCTAACCTAACCTAACCTAACCTAACCTAACCTAACCTAACCTAACCTAACCTAACCTAACCTAACCTAACCTAACCTAACCTAACCTAACCTAACCTAACCTAACCTAACCTAACCTAACCTAACCTAACCTAACCTAACCTAACCTAACCTAACCTAACCTAACCTAACCTAACCTAACCTAACCTAACCTAACCTAACCTAACCTAACCTAACCTAACCTAACCTAACCTAACCTAACCTAACCTAACCTAACCTAACCTAACCTAACCTAACCTAACCTAACCTAACCTAACCTAACCTAACCTAACCTAACCTAACCTAACCTAACCTAACCTAACCTAACCTAACCTAACCTAACCTAACCTAACCTAACCTAACCTAACCTAACCTAACCTAACCTAACCTAACCTAACCTAACCTAACCTAACCTAACCTAACCTAACCTAACCTAACCTAACCTAACCTAACCTAACCTAACCTAACCTAACCTAACCTAACCTAACCTAACCTAACCTAACCTAACCTAACCTAACCTAACCTAACCTAACCTAACCTAACCTAACCTAACCTAACCTAACCTAACCTAACCTAACCTAACCTAACCTAACCTAACCTAACCTAACCTAACCTAACCTAACCTAACCTAACCTAACCTAACCTAACCTAACCTAACCTAACCTAACCTAACCTAACCTAACCTAACCTAACCTAACCTAACCTAACCTAACCTAACCTAACCTAACCTAACCTAACCTAACCTAACCTAACCTAACCTAACCTAACCTAACCTAACCTAACCTAACCTAACCTAACCTAACCTAACCTAACCTAACCTAACCTAACCTAACCTAACCTAACCTAACCTAACCTAACCTAACCTAACCTAACCTAACCTAACCTAACCTAACCTAACCTAACCTAACCTAACCTAACCTAACCTAACCTAACCTAACCTAACCTAACCTAACCTAACCTAACCTAACCTAACCTAACCTAACCTAACCTAACCTAACCTAACCTAACCTAACCTAACCTAACCTAACCTAACCTAACCTAACCTAACCTAACCTAACCTAACCTAACCTAACCTAACCTAACCTAACCTAACCTAACCTAACCTAACCTAACCTAACCTAACCTAACCTAACCTAACCTAACCTAACCTAACCTAACCTAACCTAACCTAACCTAACCTAACCTAACCTAACCTAACCTAACCTAACCTAACCTAACCTAACCTAACCTAACCTAACCTAACCTAACCTAACCTAACCTAACCTAACCTAACCTAACCTAACCTAACCTAACCTAACCTAACCTAACCTAACCTAACCTAACCTAACCTAACCTAACCTAACCTAACCTAACCTAACCTAACCTAACCTAACCTAACCTAACCTAACCTAACCTAACCTAACCTAACCTAACCTAACCTAACCTAACCTAACCTAACCTAACCTAACCTAACCTAACCTAACCTAACCTAACCTAACCTAACCTAACCTAACCTAACCTAACCTAACCTAACCTAACCTAACCTAACCTAACCTAACCTAACCTAACCTAACCTAACCTAACCTAACCTAACCTAACCTAACCTAACCTAACCTAACCTAACCTAACCTAACCTAACCTAACCTAACCTAACCTAACCTAACCTAACCTAACCTAACCTAACCTAACCTAACCTAACCTAACCTAACCTAACCTAACCTAACCTAACCTAACCTAACCTAACCTAACCTAACCTAACCTAACCTAACCTAACCTAACCTAACCTAACCTAACCTAACCTAACCTAACCTAACCTAACCTAACCTAACCTAACCTAACCTAACCTAACCTAACCTAACCTAACCTAACCTAACCTAACCTAACCTAACCTAACCTAACCTAACCTAACCTAACCTAACCTAACCTAACCTAACCTAACCTAACCTAACCTAACCTAACCTAACCTAACCTAACCTAACCTAACCTAACCTAACCTAACCTAACCTAACCTAACCTAACCTAACCTAACCTAACCTAACCTAACCTAACCTAACCTAACCTAACCTAACCTAACCTAACCTAACCTAACCTAACCTAACCTAACCTAACCTAACCTAACCTAACCTAACCTAACCTAACCTAACCTAACCTAACCTAACCTAACCTAACCTAACCTAACCTAACCTAACCTAACCTAACCTAACCTAACCTAACCTAACCTAACCTAACCTAACCTAACCTAACCTAACCTAACCTAACCTAACCTAACCTAACCTAACCTAACCTAACCTAACCTAACCTAACCTAACCTAACCTAACCTAACCTAACCTAACCTAACCTAACCTAACCTAACCTAACCTAACCTAACCTAACCTAACCTAACCTAACCTAACCTAACCTAACCTAACCTAACCTAACCTAACCTAACCTAACCTAACCTAACCTAACCTAACCTAACCTAACCTAACCTAACCTAACCTAACCTAACCTAACCTAACCTAACCTAACCTAACCTAACCTAACCTAACCTAACCTAACCTAACCTAACCTAACCTAACCTAACCTAACCTAACCTAACCTAACCTAACCTAACCTAACCTAACCTAACCTAACCTAACCTAACCTAACCTAACCTAACCTAACCTAACCTAACCTAACCTAACCTAACCTAACCTAACCTAACCTAACCTAACCTAACCTAACCTAACCTAACCTAACCTAACCTAACCTAACCTAACCTAACCTAACCTAACCTAACCTAACCTAACCTAACCTAACCTAACCTAACCTAACCTAACCTAACCTAACCTAACCTAACCTAACCTAACCTAACCTAACCTAACCTAACCTAACCTAACCTAACCTAACCTAACCTAACCTAACCTAACCTAACCTAACCTAACCTAACCTAACCTAACCTAACCTAACCTAACCTAACCTAACCTAACCTAACCTAACCTAACCTAACCTAACCTAACCTAACCTAACCTAACCTAACCTAACCTAACCTAACCTAACCTAACCTAACCTAACCTAACCTAACCTAACCTAACCTAACCTAACCTAACCTAACCTAACCTAACCTAACCTAACCTAACCTAACCTAACCTAACCTAACCTAACCTAACCTAACCTAACCTAACCTAACCTAACCTAACCTAACCTAACCTAACCTAACCTAACCTAACCTAACCTAACCTAACCTAACCTAACCTAACCTAACCTAACCTAACCTAACCTAACCTAACCTAACCTAACCTAACCTAACCTAACCTAACCTAACCTAACCTAACCTAACCTAACCTAACCTAACCTAACCTAACCTAACCTAACCTAACCTAACCTAACCTAACCTAACCTAACCTAACCTAACCTAACCTAACCTAACCTAACCTAACCTAACCTAACCTAACCTAACCTAACCTAACCTAACCTAACCTAACCTAACCTAACCTAACCTAACCTAACCTAACCTAACCTAACCTAACCTAACCTAACCTAACCTAACCTAACCTAACCTAACCTAACCTAACCTAACCTAACCTAACCTAACCTAACCTAACCTAACCTAACCTAACCTAACCTAACCTAACCTAACCTAACCTAACCTAACCTAACCTAACCTAACCTAACCTAACCTAACCTAACCTAACCTAACCTAACCTAACCTAACCTAACCTAACCTAACCTAACCTAACCTAACCTAACCTAACCTAACCTAACCTAACCTAACCTAACCTAACCTAACCTAACCTAACCTAACCTAACCTAACCTAACCTAACCTAACCTAACCTAACCTAACCTAACCTAACCTAACCTAACCTAACCTAACCTAACCTAACCTAACCTAACCTAACCTAACCTAACCTAACCTAACCTAACCTAACCTAACCTAACCTAACCTAACCTAACCTAACCTAACCTAACCTAACCTAACCTAACCTAACCTAACCTAACCTAACCTAACCTAACCTAACCTAACCTAACCTAACCTAACCTAACCTAACCTAACCTAACCTAACCTAACCTAACCTAACCTAACCTAACCTAACCTAACCTAACCTAACCTAACCTAACCTAACCTAACCTAACCTAACCTAACCTAACCTAACCTAACCTAACCTAACCTAACCTAACCTAACCTAACCTAACCTAACCTAACCTAACCTAACCTAACCTAACCTAACCTAACCTAACCTAACCTAACCTAACCTAACCTAACCTAACCTAACCTAACCTAACCTAACCTAACCTAACCTAACCTAACCTAACCTAACCTAACCTAACCTAACCTAACCTAACCTAACCTAACCTAACCTAACCTAACCTAACCTAACCTAACCTAACCTAACCTAACCTAACCTAACCTAACCTAACCTAACCTAACCTAACCTAACCTAACCTAACCTAACCTAACCTAACCTAACCTAACCTAACCTAACCTAACCTAACCTAACCTAACCTAACCTAACCTAACCTAACCTAACCTAACCTAACCTAACCTAACCTAACCTAACCTAACCTAACCTAACCTAACCTAACCTAACCTAACCTAACCTAACCTAACCTAACCTAACCTAACCTAACCTAACCTAACCTAACCTAACCTAACCTAACCTAACCTAACCTAACCTAACCTAACCTAACCTAACCTAACCTAACCTAACCTAACCTAACCTAACCTAACCTAACCTAACCTAACCTAACCTAACCTAACCTAACCTAACCTAACCTAACCTAACCTAACCTAACCTAACCTAACCTAACCTAACCTAACCTAACCTAACCTAACCTAACCTAACCTAACCTAACCTAACCTAACCTAACCTAACCTAACCTAACCTAACCTAACCTAACCTAACCTAACCTAACCTAACCTAACCTAACCTAACCTAACCTAACCTAACCTAACCTAACCTAACCTAACCTAACCTAACCTAACCTAACCTAACCTAACCTAACCTAACCTAACCTAACCTAACCTAACCTAACCTAACCTAACCTAACCTAACCTAACCTAACCTAACCTAACCTAACCTAACCTAACCTAACCTAACCTAACCTAACCTAACCTAACCTAACCTAACCTAACCTAACCTAACCTAACCTAACCTAACCTAACCTAACCTAACCTAACCTAACCTAACCTAACCTAACCTAACCTAACCTAACCTAACCTAACCTAACCTAACCTAACCTAACCTAACCTAACCTAACCTAACCTAACCTAACCTAACCTAACCTAACCTAACCTAACCTAACCTAACCTAACCTAACCTAACCTAACCTAACCTAACCTAACCTAACCTAACCTAACCTAACCTAACCTAACCTAACCTAACCTAACCTAACCTAACCTAACCTAACCTAACCTAACCTAACCTAACCTAACCTAACCTAACCTAACCTAACCTAACCTAACCTAACCTAACCTAACCTAACCTAACCTAACCTAACCTAACCTAACCTAACCTAACCTAACCTAACCTAACCTAACCTAACCTAACCTAACCTAACCTAACCTAACCTAACCTAACCTAACCTAACCTAACCTAACCTAACCTAACCTAACCTAACCTAACCTAACCTAACCTAACCTAACCTAACCTAACCTAACCTAACCTAACCTAACCTAACCTAACCTAACCTAACCTAACCTAACCTAACCTAACCTAACCTAACCTAACCTAACCTAACCTAACCTAACCTAACCTAACCTAACCTAACCTAACCTAACCTAACCTAACCTAACCTAACCTAACCTAACCTAACCTAACCTAACCTAACCTAACCTAACCTAACCTAACCTAACCTAACCTAACCTAACCTAACCTAACCTAACCTAACCTAACCTAACCTAACCTAACCTAACCTAACCTAACCTAACCTAACCTAACCTAACCTAACCTAACCTAACCTAACCTAACCTAACCTAACCTAACCTAACCTAACCTAACCTAACCTAACCTAACCTAACCTAACCTAACCTAACCTAACCTAACCTAACCTAACCTAACCTAACCTAACCTAACCTAACCTAACCTAACCTAACCTAACCTAACCTAACCTAACCTAACCTAACCTAACCTAACCTAACCTAACCTAACCTAACCTAACCTAACCTAACCTAACCTAACCTAACCTAACCTAACCTAACCTAACCTAACCTAACCTAACCTAACCTAACCTAACCTAACCTAACCTAACCTAACCTAACCTAACCTAACCTAACCTAACCTAACCTAACCTAACCTAACCTAACCTAACCTAACCTAACCTAACCTAACCTAACCTAACCTAACCTAACCTAACCTAACCTAACCTAACCTAACCTAACCTAACCTAACCTAACCTAACCTAACCTAACCTAACCTAACCTAACCTAACCTAACCTAACCTAACCTAACCTAACCTAACCTAACCTAACCTAACCTAACCTAACCTAACCTAACCTAACCCTCAAAAATCTTGCTCCGAAATCTTAATATATTGTCACAATTTTCTACCAATTCGTTAGTTTAGCACTAGATAATACATATACAGTAGATTCGAGCAAGATCTAGCTGCGTAAACACCGATTTAAGGAATCTTTTTCGAAATTGTAATTTTAGGCCAAATTTTCATCTGTTTTTCGTTCCTGGCGAATTTTCTTCGACTTTTTTCTTCACTATTACTATTCTTTTGTCTTCTCCTAGTCGCCCAGCGTCGATTTGCAGCATTCCCGCCGCAAACCGACAAAAAATCGCCCTCCCGCCCTCCCTTATTTCATCGGTAAGGTTAACTTTTCGCGGGCCGAATTCACAAAAAATTGTTTTATTCACTTTTTGACATACATCAGATTTTTAACGTCCTGATACTTACCGAAATTTCTTTGGCGATCCTGTGTTGATTTGCGGCGTAACCGCAGCTAATCCGCATTATCTCTAAACTGAAACAGAAAAATTTAAATAAAAATAAAAAAGTGCTTACCTTTGCAAATTCTATCATCAGAATTTATTCCAAAGGCATCACAAAATTAGTGTCTCACAGCAGATTTCTTACGGAAACACACGTACTATTGAAACAAGTACATCACACTTTGTATAACAACCTTTGTTGCATTAATTTTGACCAAGGTTATAACCAGGTTTGACAAGATTTCACCTGATTTCTTTGACTACGCCCACCATTCGGGTAATTTTAGTTTAACCTTGAACCATATTGTCCACTATTCGTTTTACAATTTTACAACTTTTACAAGATTATATTTTTAATATAAGTATTTACAACTTTTACAACTTCTTTTACAACTTGATAATGCCCATTGAAAGGACTCCACAAGCCCCAGCGACGTTGCCCACTGGCAGAACTCCGAGGTCAGTGTCGTTCGCTCGGTGCCTCAACTACTCAGATGTGAGTGACGTGAGTTATGATAAATTTGCAAAAGAGCCCGGCGTCACGCCCTTCGTTCCTCCCAAATATAGGAAACAAAGACTCACAGACGACGGGAGAGATGACCTGGCCTCGGAATGTCGAGAAATAAAGAGGCAAATAGAGGAAGAGTTGGACTCGGCACGGAATCTCAAGACCTCAATAAAGGACACAATAAAAGAAAAACTAAAGGTAATGGAGGATAAGATAATAGATCTGGCTGAGTTCGTGGAAACCAAGAATTTAACCCCTGGATATCACCCAAGTATTCGCACTCAAACCTCCCCTGAAATCCAGAAACCTTCACCCTCATCGAAAAATATAATAGATATAGAAGCCACGATCAAACAGATGGCCGGGCTGCTTGAGCAGAATACAAACAGCATTCAGGAATTGAAAAGTGCGCTTCACCTCCCAAAACAACTAACTTACTCAGAGGTTACAGCAGGAGGCAAAGGCCATCCTAGCCGCTCCCATGTCACTCTCCATTCAGTGGCTGTTTCGTCCAAAGGACTCGAAACTGGAGAGGAAATCTTGGACCAAGTTAGAGAAGCAGTGGGAGAGGGGAGTGAGTGGATAACAGTCGAGAAGGTAAGGAAAGCAAAGGACAGAAAGGTAATAGTTAGTTGCAACTCGAAGGAAGATAGAAGAAAACTTAAGGAAAGGATAGAAAAGAGAAAAGAACTGCAGGTGGAGGAAATCCAAAACAAAGACCCTCTTCTCATTTTTAGAAATATTGTTAAGAAAATGACAAACGAAGAAATAATAGAGAGACTTAAAAAACAAAATAGGAAGGCATTCGACGATATCAAAGATGAAGAAAATAGGATGCAAGTTAGATTCCGAAAACCGGCCAAAAATCAGTTACTGAACCACGTGGTGATAACGGTTAGCCCAACCATTTGGGGCAGATTGGCGACAGCAGGCTCCGTGCACATCGACATGCAAAGAATCTATGTGGAGGATTACTCTCCACTTATGCAATGTTCGATGTGCCTGGGCTACGGGCATGTTAGAAAATATTGCGAAAAGGAGGTAGAAAAGTGTTGTCACTGCGGAGGTGATCACATAAAAGCGGAATGCGCCGGCTGGCTGGCCGGGGCGCTTCCATCGTGTCTGAACTGCATGGCGGAAGATAATGAGGTACGGAACCACAACGCATTTAGTAACGCATGTCAGGTCAGGCAAAGATGGGACGCCTTGGCTAGGTCCAGGGTAGCATATTGCTAAAATTGCATTAATGACGAACTATATGCGGGGAATCCAGGGAGTAATTGGGCATTGGGAGTGCCTAGGTAATAAGAAGTTTCAACCGGAACGCTGCACAGCGACCTGGTTTTGTTGTGCTTAATGTTGA
>OY720216.1:21923804-21931304 GCA_963082605.1 Rhodophaea formosa | reverse complement strand
AACCTAACCTAACCTAACCTAACCTAACCTAACCTAACCTAACCTAACCTAACCTAACCTAACCTAACCTAACCTAACCTAACCTAACCTAACCTAACCTAACCTAACCTAACCTAACCTAACCTAACCTAACCTAACCTAACCTAACCTAACCTAACCTAACCTAACCTAACCTAACCTAACCTAACCTAACCTAACCTAACCTAACCTAACCTAACCTAACCTAACCTAACCTAACCTAACCTAACCTAACCTAACCTAACCTAACCTAACCTAACCTAACCTAACCTAACCTAACCTAACCTAACCTAACCTAACCTAACCTAACCTAACCTAACCTAACCTAACCTAACCTAACCTAACCTAACCTAACCTAACCTAACCTAACCTAACCTAACCTAACCTAACCTAACCTAACCTAACCTAACCTAACCTAACCTAACCTAACCTAACCTAACCTAACCTAACCTAACCTAACCTAACCTAACCTAACCTAACCTAACCTAACCTAACCTAACCTAACCTAACCTAACCTAACCTAACCTAACCTAACCTAACCTAACCTAACCTAACCTAACCTAACCTAACCTAACCTAACCTAACCTAACCTAACCTAACCTAACCTAACCTAACCTAACCTAACCTAACCTAACCTAACCTAACCTAACCTAACCTAACCTAACCTAACCTAACCTAACCTAACCTAACCTAACCTAACCTAACCTAACCTAACCTAACCTAACCTAACCTAACCTAACCTAACCTAACCTAACCTAACCTAACCTAACCTAACCTAACCTAACCTAACCTAACCTAACCTAACCTAACCTAACCTAACCTAACCTAACCTAACCTAACCTAACCTAACCTAACCTAACCTAACCTAACCTAACCTAACCTAACCTAACCTAACCTAACCTAACCTAACCTAACCTAACCTAACCTAACCTAACCTAACCTAACCTAACCTAACCTAACCTAACCTAACCTAACCTAACCTAACCTAACCTAACCTAACCTAACCTAACCTAACCTAACCTAACCTAACCTAACCTAACCTAACCTAACCTAACCTAACCTAACCTAACCTAACCTAACCTAACCTAACCTAACCTAACCTAACCTAACCTAACCTAACCTAACCTAACCTAACCTAACCTAACCTAACCTAACCTAACCTAACCTAACCTAACCTAACCTAACCTAACCTAACCTAACCTAACCTAACCTAACCTAACCTAACCTAACCTAACCTAACCTAACCTAACCTAACCTAACCTAACCTAACCTAACCTAACCTAACCTAACCTAACCTAACCTAACCTAACCTAACCTAACCTAACCTAACCTAACCTAACCTAACCTAACCTAACCTAACCTAACCTAACCTAACCTAACCTAACCTAACCTAACCTAACCTAACCTAACCTAACCTAACCTAACCTAACCTAACCTAACCTAACCTAACCTAACCTAACCTAACCTAACCTAACCTAACCTAACCTAACCTAACCTAACCTAACCTAACCTAACCTAACCTAACCTAACCTAACCTAACCTAACCTAACCTAACCTAACCTAACCTAACCTAACCTAACCTAACCTAACCTAACCTAACCTAACCTAACCTAACCTAACCTAACCTAACCTAACCTAACCTAACCTAACCTAACCTAACCTAACCTAACCTAACCTAACCTAACCTAACCTAACCTAACCTAACCTAACCTAACCTAACCTAACCTAACCTAACCTAACCTAACCTAACCTAACCTAACCTAACCTAACCTAACCTAACCTAACCTAACCTAACCTAACCTAACCTAACCTAACCTAACCTAACCTAACCTAACCTAACCTAACCTAACCTAACCTAACCTAACCTAACCTAACCTAACCTAACCTAACCTAACCTAACCTAACCTAACCTAACCTAACCTAACCTAACCTAACCTAACCTAACCTAACCTAACCTAACCTAACCTAACCTAACCTAACCTAACCTAACCTAACCTAACCTAACCTAACCTAACCTAACCTAACCTAACCTAACCTAACCTAACCTAACCTAACCTAACCTAACCTAACCTAACCTAACCTAACCTAACCTAACCTAACCTAACCTAACCTAACCTAACCTAACCTAACCTAACCTAACCTAACCTAACCTAACCTAACCTAACCTAACCTAACCTAACCTAACCTAACCTAACCTAACCTAACCTAACCTAACCTAACCTAACCTAACCTAACCTAACCTAACCTAACCTAACCTAACCTAACCTAACCTAACCTAACCTAACCTAACCTAACCTAACCTAACCTAACCTAACCTAACCTAACCTAACCTAACCTAACCTAACCTAACCTAACCTAACCTAACCTAACCTAACCTAACCTAACCTAACCTAACCTAACCTAACCTAACCTAACCTAACCTAACCTAACCTAACCTAACCTAACCTAACCTAACCTAACCTAACCTAACCTAACCTAACCTAACCTAACCTAACCTAACCTAACCTAACCTAACCTAACCTAACCTAACCTAACCTAACCTAACCTAACCTAACCTAACCTAACCTAACCTAACCTAACCTAACCTAACCTAACCTAACCTAACCTAACCTAACCTAACCTAACCTAACCTAACCTAACCTAACCTAACCTAACCTAACCTAACCTAACCTAACCTAACCTAACCTAACCTAACCTAACCTAACCTAACCTAACCTAACCTAACCTAACCTAACCTAACCTAACCTAACCTAACCTAACCTAACCTAACCTAACCTAACCTAACCTAACCTAACCTAACCTAACCTAACCTAACCTAACCTAACCTAACCTAACCTAACCTAACCTAACCTAACCTAACCTAACCTAACCTAACCTAACCTAACCTAACCTAACCTAACCTAACCTAACCTAACCTAACCTAACCTAACCTAACCTAACCTAACCTAACCTAACCTAACCTAACCTAACCTAACCTAACCTAACCTAACCTAACCTAACCTAACCTAACCTAACCTAACCTAACCTAACCTAACCTAACCTAACCTAACCTAACCTAACCTAACCTAACCTAACCTAACCTAACCTAACCTAACCTAACCTAACCTAACCTAACCTAACCTAACCTAACCTAACCTAACCTAACCTAACCTAACCTAACCTAACCTAACCTAACCTAACCTAACCTAACCTAACCTAACCTAACCTAACCTAACCTAACCTAACCTAACCTAACCTAACCTAACCTAACCTAACCTAACCTAACCTAACCTAACCTAACCTAACCTAACCTAACCTAACCTAACCTAACCTAACCTAACCTAACCTAACCTAACCTAACCTAACCTAACCTAACCTAACCTAACCTAACCTAACCTAACCTAACCTAACCTAACCTAACCTAACCTAACCTAACCTAACCTAACCTAACCTAACCTAACCTAACCTAACCTAACCTAACCTAACCTAACCTAACCTAACCTAACCTAACCTAACCTAACCTAACCTAACCTAACCTAACCTAACCTAACCTAACCTAACCTAACCTAACCTAACCTAACCTAACCTAACCTAACCTAACCTAACCTAACCTAACCTAACCTAACCTAACCTAACCTAACCTAACCTAACCTAACCTAACCTAACCTAACCTAACCTAACCTAACCTAACCTAACCTAACCTAACCTAACCTAACCTAACCTAACCTAACCTAACCTAACCTAACCTAACCTAACCTAACCTAACCTAACCTAACCTAACCTAACCTAACCTAACCTAACCTAACCTAACCTAACCTAACCTAACCTAACCTAACCTAACCTAACCTAACCTAACCTAACCTAACCTAACCTAACCTAACCTAACCTAACCTAACCTAACCTAACCTAACCTAACCTAACCTAACCTAACCTAACCTAACCTAACCTAACCTAACCTAACCTAACCTAACCTAACCTAACCTAACCTAACCTAACCTAACCTAACCTAACCTAACCTAACCTAACCTAACCTAACCTAACCTAACCTAACCTAACCTAACCTAACCCATATTGCCCCAGTCTGCGTTCGAAAGCGCCCGAGAACGCCACGATTTTCAATAGCTCCACGCTAAAAAATTCGCCCAGGTGGCAATTTTAGTGCTATCTTAATAAGTGATACGTCAAAAAGTGCGCAAAGTGACGGCGGAGGCATTTCCGATTGCCTCCCACTCAATTTCAAATTTCCTAAGTGTGAAAAGTGCGAAAAACTGTGAAAACTGAAAAATTCAAAACTTTGGAGGCGTGCGCTGCGCGATTTATCGCGACGACCCCCATTTTTTATTGTGCCTCCGGAGAGCCCTCATCAAGGAGTACGCGGCGACACCCCTTCCGGATTTTTCCGACCTCCCCCCGAAGAGCAAGAGCCAGAAAAACAAAAAGCACGTGGCCACGAGGTCGGTGAAGGAGAGTCGCGCGGAACGATCTGAGGACACCTCTGGACGCAACAGTCGGCGAACTCTCAGAAGGCGCTTCGATTATAATTTTACCTTCACTGGGTAAAAAGTTATGGGTAATTAAAAAATTAACTTTTAAAACTTACCCACACCCACCCCACTGGAGACGCGTGGGTTTTGTTGACGTGGACACCAGCTCCCAGACAGTCTTCTTATGGTCCTGCAAAAAGAAAATTTTTTGGACGTTTACTTTTGAAAATATTTTGAAATAATCAAAATTTTTATTTTATTTTATTTTATACTCTCTTTTGTATTTTAATTTAGTTTTACGAATTGTTACGGCTGGAAATCTCTTGGCCCTACCGTTCGGCGTTGGAATCTCCGAAATCGGACGATAAATAAAGGAGTTACGGCTTTTTCGGTGAAAAATTTTTCTTTTCCCGGAAAACGCTGAAAAGCGCTTTTCCAATAACACAGCTGTGTAGATTACATCGTGCCGATTTCGGGGATACCAAACTCGATAGGTCTGCGGTGAGGGGGGCCTGAGAAAACCCGGTTTGAAATTTCGCCGCCATCTTGGCCGCCATCTTGGAAATTTTCAAACCGGCATAACTCCATCCCCCTTCGTCGTAGGGACTTGGGGTTTTCTTCTAGCTGTTAGAAATAAGGTGCTCTTCAGGCCCCGGGAGGTCAAAGGTCAAAATTGTGACCTTGACCCCTTGACCTTTTTTGACCCGGGACCTGTTGAGAGGGTCAAAGTCCCCCCCTTGTGCTGGAAACCGCGAGTTTCTACGGCTGTTTTTGGCGGAGATACGGCAATTTGAAGTTTTGGCGGCCATTTTGTTCCGCCATTTTGAAAATTTTTAAACGCCCGTAACTCTGCTTCTGGTTGCCCTACAGACTTGCGGTTTTCAACATTTAACTCTGCAGGACAGAGGCTTTTTAGCCAAACTGACACATTGACTCTACATAGAGTCCCTTTACAACCCTATGTAGAGCCAAAAAATTTTTTGACTGGAGATAATTTTAGCGTCCACATAACCTCGAACCAGGCTAATATTTTAAATTTTGACCAGGTAAAATTGGGAAAAACTAAGACAAGGAGCAACAAAGCTCAGTTTTAACCAGGTTCAACAAGTTTCTCCCCGGAGAAACTTCGGTAACCACCCCTAACAGTCTCATTTCTTCCCAAGCTTGTACTTATTTTTAATAACTTTGACATTATTTTATTTCAATTCTATCATATTTTAATCTAATTTAATTTAAATTATAATTTTAACTTATTTATTATCATTTTAAAACTTATACAAACTTACGTTTTAAACAATTTGACATATACCTCCAACAATTAATTAAACATGATAAGGACTCCCGAAACCTCGGCTAGGGTGAGCAAGGTCCTCTTTACGGAGCCAAACAATGACTCAAGGGTCCATTGTTCTTATCGCTCCCCTCGACACGACAACCAACGTTCCTTTTATGACCGAAACCCAAACGGCCTTACGGAGGAGGCCATGAACAAGACGTATGCCATAGACGCTACAGAAATATACAATGAGGCGTACGAACAGATGCAGGCATCGGGAAACATAAAAGGGACAATAAAAAGCAAGGTACTAGAGTGTCTGGGAAAATTACATGACCTCGTGCAGGAGGAGGAAATGTTACGGAGAGACACAATACATTATTTTAAAAATGTCGCTCCCCCTCCGCTTCCGCCTCCGGCCTCGACTCCAGCTCCTCGTATAGGAAACTTTGAGGAGATCACGAACCTCCTGACCGAGAACGCGCGTCATATGAGAGAGATAAAGGAGAAACTGGACACGCAAAATCAAATAGTTCAGACCTATGCCAGTATCGCAGCGATGAGACCCTCCCCTCCTGGTGGTGCCGCGATAAGGAAGGAGACATTACACTCCATCGTAGTCACTTCCAAAAATGAATTGGAAACTGGGGAAAATGTTTTGGAAAAAGTTAGAAAGGTAGCAGACGCTAAAGAGGGGTGGGTAGATGTCAGGAGAGTTAGAAAGGCCAAAGACGCAAAAGTGGTCATTGGCCTGGCAACAAAAGGGGACAGGGACAAGCTAAAAGAAAAACTGCAAAATGTAAGTTCCTTCAGTGTCGAGGAAGTGAAAAACCGCGACCCGCTTCTGATTTGTATAGGCGTCTTCAATTCCAACAAGGATGAAGACATATTGAAAGCCTATAGAAATCAGAACCGGGACGTGTTTCGCGGCCTCGACTCTGAAGAGAACAGGGTTGCAATTAGGTATAGGAAAAGAGCAAGGAACCCCATGACCAGCCACGTCGTGCTGAGCGTGTCGCCGGCTATTTGGGCCAGGACTCTGGAAAGAGGAACGGTCCAAATAGACATGCAGACAATTAGGGTGCTGGACCAATCGCCACTGGTGCAGTGTTCCCGCTGCTTGGAGTACGGCCATAGCAGGCGGTACTGCAAGCAGGAGGAAGACAAGTGCAGCCACTGCGGGGGACAGCACCTAAGAGCTCAGTGCACGGAGTGGCTGGCTGGGGCCCCAGCCTGTTGCAGCAATTGTAAAAAGGCCGGCATGGCTGACGCAGCCCACAATGCCTTCAGCACAGAGTGCCAAATACGGCAGAAATGGGATGCGATAGCCAGGTCGGCCGTAGCATACTGCTAAGGGCATGCTTATGTTTTCCCGTTTTCCCCCAATGGCCCTTTGTAATGTAACCGCAGGTGGGGCTCACGGTAGATCCGCTCGGCGACTGTGGACTTCTTCCTATTTATGTGATAGGCGAATGCAATGCATTCACCGACAAAAGCATACAAAAATTTTGTTAAATCACCGGTGAGAACGGGAAGAAAGAAGCACAAGCCGATAGCGGTAATCTGAGAGAGCCACAAGCGGGACAATGCAATTTGTTAATTTGTAAAATTAATGCACCATATTAATAATAATATGTTGTAAATCGGCCAAAGAGGGAACAACCGCTAAGTTAACCCTAAGACAAAAATGAACTGTAATTACAGATACGACTGCAACATTAAATAAGTAACTAGAACAGTAGC